>PVIU01002644.1:0-12159 GCA_004026605.1 Ondatra zibethicus
TGACAATTTATCCTGGAAAGGATGTGGGGTAAAGGGAACACTTCTGCATTGCTGGTGGGAATGCAAGCAGGTACAGCCCCTTTGGGATGTCAGTGTGGTGATTTATCAGAAAATTAGGAAACAACTACCTCAAAACCCAGAAATATCAGTTTTGGGTATATATCCAAAGGATGCTCAATCGTGCCACAAGGACATGTGCTCAGCTATTTTCATAGAAGCATTATTTCTCATAGCCAGAACCTGGAAACAACCTAAATGCTCCTCGACTGAAGAATGGATAAGGAAAATGTGGTACATTTACACAATGGAGTACTACACAGCAGAAAAAATTAATGACATACTGAAACCTGCAGGCAAATGGATGGATCTAGAAAACATCATATTGAGTGAGGTAACCCAGACCCAGAAAGACAAATATCATATGTGCTCACTCATAAATGCCTTTTAGACATAAAGCAAGGAAAAATCAGCCTACAGTTCACAACCTCAAAGAATCTAGACAACAATGAGGACCCTAAGAGAGACATAAATGGATCTAATCTACATAAGGTAGAAAAAGACAAGATCTCCTGAGTAAATTGGGAGCATGGGGATCATGGGAGAGGGCAGAAGGAGGGGATAGGAAGGGAGGGGAATGGAGAAAAATACATTGCACAATAAAACAATTTTAAAAAATCATGTGGTCACCCACCATGTGATTAAGGAAGGGTCAGTGCGGGTAAGGTTATTCTAAAAAAAAAAAATCAAGGTCATGGTGGGGAAGGTAATGTTCCAGGAAATAGAGCAACTCAACTCTCACAGTAAATAGAAACTTATTTTTAAAAATACAGTATAATGGCTCCTGCATTCAAAATGGAGTCAGACAGGTTCCTCATTCCCCCATTGACTTATGTTTCCCTGTCAAATCTTTGACAGAGGGATGTCTTAATAATATCATTGTGCAGCAAATGATTCTAGAATTGTTTATCTGATGGGTTATCAAGTTATTGACACATTGGAAGGCACAGGACCTGACTATGACAATTAGTAGAAATAATATTACAGGACCAATGATGGGGGAGAAACATTTTAGCCATATTGGCCACTCTAAATTTATTTGAGAGATTTTGTCTCTTTCTTTATGTAGATTATTAATTTGGTTGTCAAAAGTGTGAGAGAAATCAGAGATATTAGAAAAGCACACTCCAGTAAATTGTTGACAGCCAGGATTATGTTTAAGTAACAGGTCATCTATGTCAGCTCTATATGGAGAACAGTTGTTTTTAGTTCTCCCATTTCTTGATCAATTTCTGCTAATATTTTTGTTACAATATTAGCAGTTTCTGAAATTAGACAGGCTAGTTTAGAAATCTCTCTATGCAGTCCAACAACAAGTCCTGGGACAGCTGACAGAAAGGCTGGGGTAGCAGCAACTATAGTGGTATCCAATAGATGTAAGGAATTATCTCAATTTCCAGGAAGAGCTCTTGTAATTCTATTTACAGATTGTAAAGATTTGCTGAGTAAAATGGGTGTAACATGTCCTATCCCATGTGAACCCTTATATCCTGTTGGAAGTGCAGAATAAGTATTATGGACAGAAAAATTCTATCCTGTTTTGTTTACCAATGGGGAAAGTTTGATGAGAAGTAGAATTATAATAAGGGACATTCGTGCAATCAAAGCACAGACACTAGAGGAAGAAAGACATTATCAACGGGAACATCAGCCATGGCCTTAAAACATTAATAGAGGCAAGTTCCATTTTGTTGCCACCCCTCAGCTATCCTTGTATAATTTTCACAATAAATCCCTATTCCATACAAATTTCTTTTTAAGAGACCAGGAATAGAGAAGTTTCTGACACAGAAGTTTTCTCATTCGCCTTTTAGTGCTAGATGAATGCAGATATTATGTTCCGTATTATTAGTTATAGGCAGGGCAGGGAAGAATATAACAAAGTGGAAAATCCAAGCAAGATAAGGGAGTAAAGAAGGTAGAATCAGGCAGATGCTATGTAAAGGAGAAAGATGCCAGACCTTTACCAGTAGCCACAGCCTTCTAGAGATACCCAGATTAATAGAAATGGGTTAATTTAAGATATAAAAACTACATAGAAATACACATGAGCAGTTGACCAAACAGTGTTGCAATTAATAAAATTGTTGTGTGATTATTCAGGTCTGGGCAGTCGGAAACAAAAGCACAGCCTCTGTTTATAAAATGATGCCTACCATCTGGCATGGATCCGCAAAATACTTTTAAAAGCTTATAAAGTGGGGAGGGCTCCTAGACCCGCAAAAACAAGAGTCAATTGGAGCTTCTTGGTAGCCACATTTTTTCAAATAGGCTCTGTTTGATGGTGACTACCAGAGGCACTGATCCTTGTAAAGATGGTTTCCTGGTTTGTATTAGTGACTCTTTCTGGACTTTCTGTTATGGAGTACTTATAGGGTTTGTGAGCCACATGTGGTAAGTTGCTTAATGGCAGTAACATAGATTCACTGCATCTCTCGAGCTGGGGCTGTGAACAGAACTCAAAAAGCTGGCAGTAAACATACCTCTGCCATATTTAAAGGCTGAGAGAGGTAGAACCGGCATCCAGGGCCACAGCAAGCACACCACTTACCATTTAAACAACAACCACAAGAAAATGCTCCTTGTTAGATAAGGATTTCAGATACACAACAGGACAGATTCAGACATAAAAGGCCTCTAAACGAGACACAATGTGTTTTTAAAATGTATGTAGGCTTGGTAAATAGAGGAAAAATAGTATAGACAGTTATAACAAGAAATAAATAGTTTTAAAAATAAAGCAAAGTTTTTAAAGAGACAGTAAAAGTAACAGAAAAAATGTAAAGATGGAAAATACATAGAGAGTATGGATTATGTATATTATTGTGTTTTCTTTGAATTATTTGGCTGTGAATGAACTAACTACAGAGAGACATTTCATTGTACAGGCTGCTAAGCTAAATCAACATATATATTTTAAAGGATCTTGACTTCAAAATTTGAGTCTAAGGGTATGTTACTTTGGAAAAGAGGTTCTGCTTTTGTTTCCACAAAGGATGGGAACTTGTGGATTCTTTCCAGACTAATGTGGTTTGATGGACCAAACTCCCTGAAAGATCTCTGTGAACCCAAAAAATACCTCACCCAACAAACAGCAAGAAGCAGTTTGGAGAAAACTATGCCCAAATTCTCAAAATGCTTGTTTATAAATGTGTATTTTCATTTTAAAAGGGTTGGTTATAAGTGATTAATGGTCACAGTCAATTTCTAAAAAAATAACTAAATAATAAGGGGGCTATGATATAGAGATGAATACTTTGCATTGGCATAGATCTTGGTTTATTGATACACATTTAAAGTAAATTTTGTTATATGCATATTTCTATTCTTGTTTAAGGTATTATGCTCATATAGCTCATTAAAAATGTAGTGTATAATTAAAAATTACAGATTAATAGTCATTTATAACCATCAAAATTGTAGTCATGTTAGTTAGATTTTCTAGATATACAGAGATACGTTTCAGTTGATAGATGATCTTCAACACTTCAAAGACCTACAGAATATGGCATTTAAAATGTTTTAAGAACTTATACTTTTCTTGAGAATGAGATATGTCTGCTTCTGGCAGCACCAATTATTTCAGAGCGGTTGATGGGCATTGAAGAAACTCGTTATGGAATTTGCCTTCAATGTGACAAGGCTAGACATTTGGGCAAGAAACTTCTCTTGCCTAGACTGCTTGATGGTATGCTGTATGAGCTGTACATGTAGGACCCACAGAAAAATGATGGCTGAACTTGCCTAAAGAAGATAAGACAGTTGTTCAGGGTTCCTGCTTCATCAAAGACATTTTGCAGGACACAGAAGAAAGTGACTGACAAACTACCAATATAGGTAAAACAGTCTTTCAAATTTCCTGCATCATGGAAAAGCCTAACAGATACTATGGGCCTGTAGGCTGAAGATGGATGCCTCAATATTACAGAAGAACTTTGGGTGACAAGGCAGTGAGATGTCTCTGTTAATTCTAGAGTTTTGGAAGTTGCTTACAGTGCACATCCTATTTACTTATGTAATATTATATCCTTCTGGGATCTTTGATGGAGTTAAAGACAGATAGTTATAGTTTTCCTTAGTTATGATAAAAGATAAATTAGATATGAAACTTGAGATGCAAAAAGAAATATTGTAACTGTAATTCTTGCTTGATACTTATTTTGTTATATGTAATTCTACTATGTTAAACTTAAAACCTTCTTTTTTATTTAGATAGAAAAGGGGAGATGATGTGGAATGTCCCTATATGCTGTGACTATGTCTTATTACCATTGGTTAATAAAGAAGCTTCTTTAGCTTATGGCAGGGCAGAATATGGCAAGGTAGCAAAACTAATTAGAAATCAAAAAGGATTGAAGACTGTGTTGGGCAGATGCCATGTAGCTGCTGAAGAAGAAAGATGCCAGAAACTTACTGGTAAGCCACAGCCTTGTGGCAATACACAGATTAATAGAAATGGGTTAATTTAAGATACAAGAGGTAGCTAGGAATATGCCTGAGCCGTTGACCAAACAATTTTGTAATTAATATATTTTTTGTGTGATTATTTGAGTCTAGGTTTCCAGAAACGAAAGTGCAGCCTCTATTTACAAATTCCCCTTCTTATTTTAGCATATCTGTAATTTCCATTATCAGAACCCTTTGATATTTGATTATGCTGAAGTCCGTGCTATTACATTGGGATCATCAATTAGATTAGTCCATCTCAAGTATTCTCCATCCCATCTGGATTTGTTCCCTTTCTTTTGTCCAAACTATGGGCCCCGGTGGATAAAGGCAATCTTTTGCATGGCAAGACAATATCAGGGTGTTTCCTGTGATAGGGGTGTCTCTTATTTCCCCTGTCATGATGCATTTAGGTCCTGTTTGCATACGTTGAAAGAAAAACAACTGAACATTAGTTATAAGACAATCACAAGGCAAATTTCAACAGCAAGAACACAAAGTTACGTTAGACAGTCAAACCTCAGAAAGTCCTTTTTCAGTCACTTTCCACCTCTGGGGGTTGGGCTCCTCTTCCATGGGTTCCTCGAGTACTTTCTTGAAGTGTGAGTGATGAATCCAGGCAGGCAGAAATACCAGTGACTTTAACAGCAGTAGGAATCCAGAAAGTCACAATGTAAGGTCCTTTCCATCTAGGTTGAAGCCTTTGAAGTAGCAGACTAATACAGCACCTACAGGCTAGAACCAGGGTCAGGTGGGAGGTGCCCAACAGGCTGAGCATCTTGGACCTAAGAGAGAATCTTAACCAAAGTTAATTGCAATCCTTTTAAGGATTCAGTTTGGAGTGGACCAATCTGATAACTGTCTGGCCTGTACTTGAGGGATGATGAGAGGTGGTCACCCATAGACTATTTCATATGGGATGAACTTTTCTCGGTAGGGTGTGCATAGGACTCTGCGAAGGGCATAAGGTGGTCAACCCAGATATCACTGTAGAACCCAGAGCTTGGCTACACCTGCTTCCATGGCAGGCTCAATAGTGGCCAGCCAGAAAGCAATCCTGAGTATCAGCTTACCCTAAGGCAACACCTCACTCCAGGAAAGACTACAAACTGAAACCATCCAGGTACTATCTAGGAATGAACCAGTCAATATCCAAGGGGAAAATACCTAACTTTCCAAAGGAAATACCTGAAGTTTCAACCATTGCAGACAGGATCACCAGATGTCCCTTAGTCCAGCACATGCCCATTCCCTTTCATCAAGACACACCTAGACAAATGTCAGTCAGTCAGGGACCCCAAACCTTAAAAATACCTCACCTCAACCTCTGTTATGATAAAAGAAAACAAAAACACCTCAACTGAGCTCGCAGCTCTCCGATCTTGTACTGCTATGGTTGGACACACAGAGGGTCCATGCTCGAACATTTATAAAGTCTCTTTGCTTTTCCATACGGATTCAAACCCCTTGGTGGTCTTTGGGAGACTCCGACCCTGGGCATGTCAATCACCAGTTTCAAAAATATATTTAGCTGAAATATCCTTTAAAGTTCTAATCATTCTTTCTACTTTTCCAGCGTTCTGAGGATGATACATACAATAAAGTTTCCAATTTAAGAAACTTAGAGAGCAATTGAGATAATTTGGCCATGAAGGCTGGACCACTGCCAGACCCCAGAGATATGGGGAGGCCAAATATAGGAATAATTTCCATTACTAATTTCTACCACTTGGGCCAGTTCCATTAGGGATGGAAAGGCCTCTACCCACCCTGTGACGGTATATCAACAGAGAACAACAGATATTTGTAGCAAGACAGTTCTGGTTTGACTTCAGTGAAGTCCATTTCCCAAAACTCACTGCGTACTGTACCTTGACTCCATTGGCCTAGGGGAAGTATGTTCTTTGCATTTGCCTGGGCACAGGTCAGGCAGTAGTTTGAAATGCCCTGAAGTTTTCCAGGTAGCCAGACATGAGGGGAGATGAGTTCTGAGGTCTTCTTAGGTGACAACCACATGGCATGATGCAAGGCCATTAGCCAGTGTTGGCCCAGCACCTTCTTTGCCATGAAGATTCTCCCACCAGGCAGGATCTACCATCTGTTGTGGCTATCCTGAGCCCCCAAGTCAGAATGTGACTTGATGTCTTCTGGATTGTACTCAGGAACATCTTCATCAAGGCCAAGTCAGGGCTCAGGGACAGCAGATAGTTCCAGAACAGTATGGGGTTTGGGTTCACCAAGAGTAGCCTCTTTGGCAACTTGATTTGCATGGTTGTTATCCCGAGGTTGGGGGCTTTTGTCTTTTTGGTGTTCTGGTCAATGAATAAAGGCCAGTTCGATAGCCAGGTGGCCTCTGGCAAATGGGACAATCTCATGTTTATTTTTTCATAGTCTTTAACTCTGAGGTGAGTAAGCACCTCTGTTCATATGAATATGAACCACGACAAAAGCATTTCAGCTGTCTGTGTAGATGTTCATCTTTTCTCCTTCAGCCCATCTTAAAGCCTATGTCAGAGCAATATTTCTGCTCTCTGGGCAGATCCCCCCCCCCAGGGGGAAAGGCTTGTGCCCAAATGACCTCCTTCTGGCCTGTAACCACCACCACCCCTGCATACTTGGTTCCTTCTTGAATGAAGCTGCTGCCATCCATATAGATATCTGTGTCTCTGGCAGTGAGAGCAAAGTCTATCAGATCAGGTCACATATCTTGGATGACATGCAGCATCTCCAGGCAACCATGGATGGTCTCCTCAGGGTCATCATCTGGCAGCAAGATGGCAAGATTAATGGCCAAGGATTTATCAAAAGTCAGTCTGTCCTTACCCAAAAGAAGGGCTTGGTATTGGGTCAGATGGGCATTAGACATCCACCGGTTGGTGGCATCTCTCAGCAGGATTTCCACAGCATGTGGAGCTATTACAGTTAGAATTTGCCCCATGTGAGCTTGTCAGTTTCTTTTACGTGAACTGTAGTGACTGTGATGGTTCTTAAACAAGGGGGCTACCCAGAGGCTACAGGACCCAGTCTCTTTGAGATGTAAGCTACCAGCATTACCCAAGGTCTGAGTCAGGACTCCCTTGGCTTTCTTTCATAGACAAAATGATGAAAGAGCTTAGAGATATCAGGGAGAGTTAATATGGGGGTCTGTACCAGGGTCTCTTTTAAGTTCTTAAAGGTCTGTGCATGCTCCTCAGTCCATTCCAAAGGGGTGTTGCCCCCAGCTGTAGCAGAGTACAAGGGTTTGGCAAACCCAGGCATTCAAAGACAGCAGTATCAACCAGCTCCCAGAAATTCCCTAACTTCTTTCTTGGTTGGAATTGAGTTTTACAGTATGGCTGCTATGCAGGCCTGGGGCAACAGTCTTTTTCCTTCTCTCAGCTCATATCTCAAGTAAGTAACTGGGGATGAGCAAATTTGAACTTTCTTTTTAGAAACTCTGTAGCCTAACTGGGCTAGAGTTTCCAAAAGGCCTCTGCTGGCTTGTGTTTGAGCTCTCCTCATCTTTAGCAGCCCAAAATAAATCATCTACATGCCGAAACAAGGTTCCCTCAGGATACTTACTATGGAGGAGACTTAGATTCTGGTTAAATGCTTCATCCAAGATGGTGGGAGAGTTTCTGGACCCTTGAGGTAGTCTGGTCCAGGTTAGTCATCATGATATCCTTAGTTCAAGGTCAGCCCACACAAATGCGAAGATGGGCTGGCTAATTTCCAGAGAGGGATGGAGAAGAACACATCTTTTAAGTTCGATATCGTGTAAACTTTATGTTCTAGTAGTAATAAACTGAGCAAAGTGTAGGGATTTGGAACAGTCGGGTAAATGGACTCTACCCTCTTGTTCACTTCCCTCAAACTGTGTACCGGTCTATAGTCTTGAGTTCCAGGCTTTTGGACAAGCAAGAGGGTGTATTCCAGGCTCACTGGCAAGGAATAAGTATGCCTCCTTCAGGGAGATGCCTGATGCAAATATTAATCCCTTCCCTATCCTCTGAACTGATGGGGTACTGCTTGCCTTAAATGGGAATTGCCCCAGATATTAGTTGCATGATGTTGGGTGGCATGTGTTTTGCCACACCAGCAGGAGTGTCCTCTGCCAAACCATAGGAATTTCCTGGATCAACAACTTTTCCATTCCTCTTCCAGGGAATGGGCTGGATTTTGGAAGAGCAGGTTAAAAAGAGCATCCCCAAATTCATCACTTGGGTCCCCTTTAAGGAGTAAAATAATCACAATTAGTTTTACAGAAGGGAGACATTGCAGAGGAACCTTGGGTGACTGTCCAGGCAGCCAGCTGTTTCTGTCATTTCTTACATTTTTGGAAGTCAATTACCTGCACTTCCTGCTTATTCAAGTAATATTATTTCCGTCTGGGTTTTTAGTGAAGTTGAAGACTAGATAGTAATAATTATAGTTTTTCTTAGTTATGATAAAAAGGTAACTTAAATATAAAACTTTAGACTCACCAAGATAAGATAGATGATAGAGTATTTTCTCTAATTTTGCCAAATACAAATGGACTAAATGTTGTAACTGCAATTCTTGCTTGATAACTGTTTTATTGTATGATATTTTACTGTGTTAAAGTTGAAAACTTTCATTTTGTTTAGACAGAAAAGGGGATCCTTCTGTATGCTGTGAATACGTGTTGCTCTCATTGGTTAAAAAACAAGTTGCTTTGGTCTATAAATAAAGCTAGGCAGGAAAGCTACACAGAAACATGGGGAAAAATAAGGGTGAAGTGAGAGGTAGACGCAAGCCAGCTGCACAAGAAGCAAGATGCCAATAGATCAGTAGAGCCACAGAAAGTGGCAATGCATAGGTTAATAGAAATGGGTTAGTTTACATGGAAGAGCTAGTTAGTAATAAGCCTGAACTATAGGCTGAACATTCTGAAATTAATATAAGCTTTTGTGTGTATATTTGGGACCAGGAATGGCAGGGACAAAAGAAAAGCTCCATCTCTGTTTACAGTCATAAGCTGGGAAAGGTCAGATTCTAGGAAACCGAGGGCAACACAACTCTCACAGTATATAGACACTTATTTTTAAAAATACAGCATAATGGCTCCTTCCTTCAAAATGGTATCAGGTAGGTTTCTAACAGGGAGGGGCCCAGAGAATCCAATAAATTTCATGAACTTCCTGAAGCTATTTTGAGCTGTTTACCTTTTATTTAAAAAGAGTTTCCTTATAGGATGGACTGTTTAGGTCTTAGAGGAAACTGTTACATAATATTCCATCCCCCTTTGTGGTAGTTTGAAGGAAATCGCCCCCCCAAAAGAAATGGTACCATTAGGAGGCATGGACTTGTTGGAGTAGGTGTGACCTTGTTGGAGGCAGTGTGTCACTGTGGAAGCCAGCTTTGAGGTCCCATATATGCTCAAGCCTCACCCAATGACACAGTTCACTTCCTGTTGCCTTTGGATCAAGACATAAGGACTCTCAGCTCCAGCACCATGTCTGCCTGCTGCCTTGCTTCCCGCCATGTTTACAATGGATAAACCTCTGAACTTTAAGTGAGCCACCCCAATCAAATATTTTCCTTTTTAAGAGTTGCTGTGGTCACGGTGTTTCTTCACAGCAATAGAACCTTAACTAAGACACCCTTCTTACATGTTTTGCTGCCTCTTTTGTAAAGATCTCTGAGCCTTGGAGGAGGTAGCTATAGTTTTTTTTATCTATATCTAAGAATTAAGCCACTATGCCACAGCATGATTGTGCCATAAGAAATCACTGTTCTCCTGAGCATTACCAGTGCTTCTGAGCTGAGAGGGAGAACAATGGTGATCTACTGGTATAAACACATGTTTAGAAGGAATCTGACAGGCACATCACATCCATTTAGTAAAACAGTAGAAGTTGTTTCCCAGTAGTACCCATGACGTCTCCAGACATGGGATTTTGTCCTGGAGACAGTACCAGATGTGAGTCCTTCTTGCGGAACAGACCCTAAATTCAATTAGAAGCCTGTTGGTCTTCCCATCGTAGCCGGATCACTTTTGCACAAGCAGGGACTGCTTGCCTTTCATGTCAGTATTTAGCCTTGAGTACACAGCCACGCAGAAAAGTTGGTGACAGTTCTCCAGCAGCAGCCTGGATGGCCACTTCTGCCCCTCCGTCAGTCAACAGATGGCTTTCCAGCTCCACCCCAGTTTAACTTCTCCAGTCCTGCAGTATGTGCAGAATCTTCAGCAACAGGCTCTTTGTACATAGTTTTGGCAGCAGTAGCAATGACCTTTATGGTTTATGGGGGTTCAGGATCTTCCCTAAGCAGCATCTCAGAGGAGGTAGCTCAGCCCTGGCACTGGGATTTTTATTTAATAACCTTATAACCTCTCGAAGTGTTCTTTTTCACCATGTAAGGTGCCTTTTGGGTTTAAATGTTGTAGGATTTTTTTTTTTTTTTTTTTTTAGTTTTTCAAAACAGAGTTTCTCTGTGTAATACTCCTAGCTGTCCTGGACCTAGCTCTGTAGACCAGAATGGACTCGAACTCACAGAGATCTGCCTGCCTCTGTCTCCCAAGTGCTGGATTAAAGGTGTGTGCCACCACTGCCTGGCGCAGCTACTGTTTTAACAACCCATTTTTAAAAAATTAACCCAACCCAGCAGAGTTGTAAGATAGGTAGAAGAACCCTTGTATCTGGTTGTCTCTCCTCTGGCTTTCCAAATCTGCAAACCCCTCAGAGGTTAGCATTACACCAGCTGTATAATAAAACAATTCCCAGAGGATGGGTAGGACAAGGTGACCTCCCAAACCACCATCCCAGAGCAAATAGTGGGGTTACAAAGATAGCCTTGGTGAAGTACTCTGGAAGTCCATTGTAATCTGTTCTCAGCAAGTGCCAGCTGATGGAAGAGGTTTATAACTAAGAAGATACAAATGATGAACATAAGTACGGTCTAATACAGCATGCAAATATCCCTTCCACTTGTATCAGCCGTTTCCTCCACAGGCCGAGGTTGGGTACAATGCATAGATAAGAGGTGCTCAGTCATTCTCTCTGAATCATTATGTATACATAGCCTGGAGATTTCTTATGGAGTTCCCCTTTTTTCGCCCTTGATGAACTCAGTGGGCCTGACATTACCTGCTCGGACCTATTCAGGGTCAAATGTGAATTTGGTCCTGCTTTACCCTGTTGCTCTTGCTGGCTTCCTGGGTCAGAGTAGACCTGGGTTGTTACTGTGGATGTACCTATAGCTATAGCTAAAACTATTCTCTCTGTCTCTGTCTCTCTCTCTCTCTGTTTTGTGTTTTGCTTTTTGAGACAGGGTTTCTCTGTGTATCCCTGGCTTCCTTAAACTCACTCTGTAGACCAGTCTGGTCTAGAACTTAGATATCTACCTGCCTCTGCCTCCCAAGGGCTTGGATTAAAGGTGTGCACCACCACAGTTCTACCTGGCCATGTAAACAGGGGTTCAGACACAGCTTATTTCTAGTTCTCTCATGAGTCCGTGCCCTGCTCTATTGTTTTTTTATTCCTGGTCATTTATGGAGAGTTTAGATGGAGATAAGTGTTTCTAATGGCTTTGCTGAGAGTCCATCAGGGACTGAATTCCCGCAGACTGTCTCAGGTAATATATCCTTTGTCTTAAAGAGGGACCAAAGTTACTTCACTCAGTTTTCCCGCCTCCACAGCAGTCACACTGACCCGG